>CM040239.1:45656091-45699591 GCA_022545495.1 Chrysanthemum lavandulifolium | reverse complement strand
ATGTTGAGGGAGCACTGTTCTAAAACTATCAAAAACAATTCGGGCACAAAATGTTTTGATAATATATCACAAGTATCTGGATTGATTTTCAAATGGTTTTAATTGGTTCCAATGGCGATGAACAATACCAAATTGACCGACCTACTTTACTTTATGTACGGTGATATAAGGATGATAAGGTTAGGTATGTGTTCCCATGATCCACCGTAACCGGAGGGATCTACCCAGGACAATCCACTAGTTAGTGTAGAAGTCCTTAGGTATGATGATAAAAGGAGAAAAGTGAGATATGGGAAGAGTGCGGACTGAAATAGAGCAAGTATTGGAACAAACCCAACAAGGTTCTTGCTATGAAGTCTCGTTAAGCACTGAAGGGGTTGAAGAATTAAAAGAATTGAATGAGAAAAGGGTGAAAACAAATAGCCTTCCATTTATTCAACCTTAGGGCGTAAACCGGGTTCACTTCATATGCTACCGATGGTAACATCGGTATTGAAGACAAGACGTCATGGACCCAAAGGACGCATCGCACTTCAACTTTCCAAACCACTCAAGTTCCTCTTAAAAGGACTTGTTTCATTCTCACGGGAACCGACATTATCTATCGATTTTCTCTTAGAGATTGTTGATATTGAAGGAGACCTCTCCCTAGTCTCCCAAGACAGGATCCAAATATGCACAAATTGAGTCTAGAGCCACGAGATCATCAATAAATCTCATTAGGACACTTTCAATGAAGACTCTCTTTCACACAATGTGGAAGAGAGATTATATCTTGAGTCCCACGATTATCCTTGTGGTATTGCGAACATCGAGTGATGTGAATACATATTCACTATGAAGATGGAAAGCCTTCTCGAGCCAACATCAAACAAGCTCCCTCGGTAGGTGGCATGTGAGATCTATTATATAGATCAACCATGTGACAACCGAATGTAAACAATGGGCGATTAAATCTCTTGAATCAATCTGGTTCGGTTATGGATTGACGGATACCTTTGAAAAACCGGTCTTTGTGCATAAAACTCTTTTCTTTAGCACATCGACCGTGTACTCATTTTCAAACCAAAGGTGTTTTTATGATTGATAATTGATTTTCAATAAAACCTTCGTTGTATTGCAAAACAATTTCTATTGAGCAATACACGATTGTTTTCAAATCTCTTTTCATCAATCGGTGGACTTAAAATTACCGGTTCACTCACTCCGTGTTGTCTTCTTTGAGATGTTCCGTTTGAGAACAGCTAGAGCACCGCGAAACCCTGTCAAGGAAATTCTTGAATTATACCGATCACAGGCGGACATGTATCGATCAACGGGAACCGTGGGCGTGTACCTCGATTCAACGAAGTGATCAAAGACACTTTAAATGCGATTTATTGCTAATCGTGTATGCGGTACACCCGACGCTTTGCGGTGATCGTAATGAAGCGGTCAATCCATAGCCGCATGCTCACTTAACACATTCATCTCAAAAGAAATCATGATTAGTGCATCAATGACTCGATATTTTCACTCCATGCTTCGCTACGCACGCCAATATCATGATTCAACAAAAGCTTCCGCTACTCGATGAGAAGATATCATGATCACGAATGTGAGCATGTCGGTCCTAAAGTCACAACATCACATAATACCAACACCACAAAGGATGTGTCGAGATTTTTGATAGTCGATGATCTCAAATGATGGCTCAAAATTATTATCACGTGGATCGAGAAAAGACCTCCACTTGGAGTAACCAAACATGAAATGTGAAGAATCAATGACTACGAGCTTAGAAGCAAAGGACTACATCAAGAATGCAAGAACAATTTTTAATGTAACATCTATTTGTATTCAATGTAATTTTGGTACATGATTGAGGTGACCTCCTTAGAGGGAGATTGTTAGGAATCGAAATTCCGGTATTAAAGAGTCGGTCACGCCAAGTATATGTAATCGTTAGAAAGCTCGTAGTCGTAGTTCTTTTATGTTAAGTAGTATTTAATTAAGTAACACCGTGGAGGACGGACGGGTCTTTACCCACAGATGCCCGATCCACGACCCGATGTGTGGCGATTTATGTAAGACTATAAATACTCTCTACCTCCCAAGGTAGAGAGTGGAGCTCATAATAATATCTTTCACTTTCTCTCACTAAGTTCCCTAAACCTCTAACTTTCTCTCTAGAACCTCATTCATACGCCACTTTGTGTTATGGTTTGATGTGTATGTGAAAACTAATATCTTACAGGAAGGGATCCGTGGGATCCGGGGAACAGTAAAGATTTTTGCCTATAAATAGAGAGCCATTTCTTCATTCTAACTCACCCCTCTTCTTACTAAATCTCTCAAACACTCTCATTCTCTTCTAACATATAGATCACTTGATCTAGAGAGTTGTTCTTCTTTCTTTCTATTGTGATTCTCATATAGGTCCTTCTCTAAGGCGAGATCACGAGCATTCTACAAGTCATACAAGCAAGGGGTCCTTGATTGATTTGTCACTTCGCAAGATTTCTATAGCGAAGATCTTGTATTTGATATTTCACATATTTGTTGTGTAATAGTCGTGTTGGTTTGGTCCACCGTGTTACGGACTCGTATCAGCTTTGTACCGAAAAGTGTAAGCATCGTTGTGAAGGCTTCTCCGCCAAGTGAAAGAGTTTGTTGACATAGTGCTTGAACTCTCGAGTAGGTGACTCGGGAGTGGAGTAGGGCAAGGAAGGTGTCCTTGTAGCGAACCACTATACATCGGTTGTGTCTTTTCTTTCCCTTCACTTTACTTTATTTACTTGCTTTATCATTAGATCTATACTTTCTCTACATCCATAAGATCTCACATATTAACTAATCTAAAGTTTTTGAAACTAACATAAAATCGGCAAAACTATTCAACCTCCTTCTAGTTTTCCACAAAGGTTGTTAAAGATTGAAGTGCAAGGACTGTTTTGGTCATGGTCAAGACTTCATGCCTATATAAAGAGAGATCGGCCTTTGCTCATCAATATAAAACCCTATATACTTTATCATATTCTCTCATTGATAAGATATCAATCTCGAGATCATTGTAATCTTGTTCTTGTTTCACTATTCGGTGAACAAGTCGTTTCATATTGCTTAATAAAAATAAGTTATTGTTCTTTTGTTGAGTTGTTCGATTATACCATTCTAGATAGTATCAAAGCCGTGTTTACTCGATTTCATGAGTTAGGGTTTCATCGGTTCTTTGTATTAATCGATCCGGTGTTTCGAAATGGTTAGGGTTTTGATTCATTGGTTTTATTAATCGGGCTTGTTAGATCCGTGGTTGGATTGGGTTGAATTTGATGGATCGATTCGATCTAAAATTAAGGTTTCATCTCAAACCCTAACTTTTGAGGATTTATTGTTCTTCATCTTCCAACGCTTCTATATCATCAGATTTGTTAGAATTAGAAAATTCCTTAGTGAAGAGTCGGTCACCCCAATTGTTATCTAGCTTAAGTTAGCTCGTAGACTTGTCGTTATTTACGTTATTAAGTTGTTTATTAGTTAGTTTGTAGCGTAGTTTAGTTTAGAGCAACACCGTGGAGGAAGGACGGGTCTTTACCCATCAGATACCGATCCACAGCCGATAGGAGGTCGTATTTCTTGTAACTATAAATACCCTTCCATCCATGGAAGGGGTGGTGCTTTTCAATCTAATATTCCATACTTTTGTGTAAACCTCTAGCAAGAACACCCTCTCTCTCTACTAACTCTCTAACTATGGCAAACATGTATTTTGATCATCCAAGACCACCAATCATCAACACAATAAATATAACGATCCTACAATTGGTACCAGAGCCAAGGTTGTTGTGTTTTGATAATTTTTCTTGTGGTTTTGATATTTGTTTGAATCTTTTGTGTATTTGTGTGGTCGGTATATGTTATTTGGGTAAACTGTGGTTATATGTTATTTGGGTAATATGTGGTTAACAAGTACTACAGTATCCTTTCTGTTTGGTCTAATAATAAAGTCCCGGTCATTTGTATGTCCAATATCTCAGATTTTGTCCAAACAGTGTTTTATAGTCACATGGTCGATTTTAAAGTCCTAATCGTGGTCAAATGCGCCAAAGAAGCAATTTTTCATGAGCGCTTTATGGGTAAACTGGGTAAATATGCATATGGTCGGAACCGAGTGGAAAACTCATCTAAAAATCATTTATCATACTAGCGACTTGGTTATCAAGTTAGCGACTTGTCTTAGTGTCCGGATACATTGTACCTCATTTTTAGGGACTTTGGTGGCGAGTTGTGTGATTATGGTGACCTAGCGACTTGTTTTTGAACAAGTTATCGAGTTATGTAACGAAAAATATATATATAGCGACTTGTTATCAAAAATAATAGCGACTTGGTTTTTAACACTAGCGACTTGTTCTTTAACAAGTCGTAGCGACTTGGTTTGGAAGAAGTCGTAGCAACTTGGTTTTGAAAAAGACGTAGCGACTTGGGCTAGCGACTTGTGACAAAAATGATGAAGTAGAAACTACCACTAGACCATGACCACACAACTACATCATAATAGATCTGAACATATACCACTTTACCAAATTCAATCTACATACATCTCAACCTCAAGTTTTCAAGACCATCATCAGTCCACAACTAATTTTACAAACAAGAATACTACAAGATCTCATTTTCCTTGTTTGTTTACTTGATATGAATCATTTCACATCCTTTGTACAAACTAGAACCTCATCACAAATCTCATGCATCAAGACTCGAATGATAAACCAACCAACAATTGATCTCAGATTAATACTTTCGTGATGTTCATAGTAATATCTAGACACTCAAAGGTCCTTCAAAGGAAAGTTCTTATCCTCATCGATCTGCCAATATTCGAACCAAAAAAATCAAAGAATATAACAACTATGTTATTTCTCGTGATTTAATTCGTTAATTAAATGAAAAACATGACTCATCTCATTTTCTTCGAACAAAAACAACAACAACTTAAGGATCTCGATTTATGATTCGTGGTTCACTAGTGCAACACCATGACTATCAAGAGTCTATTGCTCTAATCGCTCATACCATCATTGATCAAAACGTTTTTATTATTCGAAGGTAACGAAATGATGTCAACAATTTTGTTGAATCAAATCATTATTTCGGTAGTGGTCAATCAAAACGAAAACTAGTAACTTCACAATTAAAACCTACCTTGATTCGTTAAGTGTGATCTAATGGCAGTTACAAGTTGCTCAAGCCATCCCTGTGGCTTTGATGTCGACCTCTTGCCATCTCTGTGGCGCATACAAGAATCGTATGAAGGTGTCCTGGTCCAAGAATCCGATTGGTGTGAGTGAAGTTAGTTTCGTTTGTGAGTCTTCAAGGGTTGAAGCTGATTTGAGTAACGAATTTTAGAGGGAGGCGAAGATGTTTAGGGTTTGAAGTAATTTGTGTGAGGATTATATCCAGATGGAGGCGTGGTATTCTGTTTATGTGTTTAGGGTTACTAGTTTTTAGGTATTGTGAGACTTTGTGTGCTTTTATATACCAATGAATATTTGGCTAATGTGAGTATACTTGGACATGGACCGTTGTTATTGATTGGGATCAAAATGTTTAATGGTCCGAGTATAGGTTTTTCAATTGGTAGGCCAAATATTGGAAGAAGACTTGGACTGTGATATTAATTTTGAATCTAAAATGTTTGACGGGATATTAATTTTGATATTAACTTTGGACTTCATTAATCAAATGGTGTATAAGATGGTTGATGTTAATCGATCGACATGCTTCTTGCCTTCATTTATGAGATTTGAGATTTGACGGATAAGACTTGAAATGAGTTCAGTTGTGGAGTTGGTTAACATGTTTTAATATATTGAGTTGATATGTCGTGGGCTACATGGTATCTCTTTTGTTTTCTATGAAAAGGATCTAAAGAGTTTGACTAGGGGGATTAATGAGTCTCATGGGCTAAATATCTTTAAGTTATCTGGACCGAGCTTGAGTAATATAAGTTTTGATCTTGGATAATGGTAATATGGGCTACTAAATATTGGATTGTTTGATGAGATTTGCTGGATAATGAGGCTTGATACTTTGGTTTATACATTTTCACTTAGAACATTATGTCACGGCTTGAAGGGTGCATTGAAAAAATGTTGACTACGGGGTTGTTTGGACGGTATTTCTTATTTGACTGTGAAGTGAGATTTTCCGGGCGTGTCTACTTATTTCATCTTCTTTCTTTCTACCATTTCACGAAGATGACTTGTTTGGGCTTTTATAGAGGGTGATAAAGACTTGGCTATTTAGTTGCGTTTGTGATTCTTTCTCACTTGACCTACAACGTAGCTATCACTTCTGTCTCACTCGACTGAGAATGTCGAGAGGTTTTGTACATCGGTACACCGCTTCTTCTTCACAAGGATCGGTACATGTTTAAGTAACAACTGGGAATTTACTTCATGATCAAGTTTAGCATATCGGGTTTACTTCTCCATGTGGTCACTACAATTGCCGGCGTAATCGTGAATGATGTGTTTATCAAAGTGTTGATTGGATGATTGATGATTTTGCCGATGTTGGATAATGAACCACCGATGAACCGCGCATATTCCTAAAATGATATTCACTTAAACCAAGTCGCCATAACACATTCAAGTCGACATTGTTTACGGTTTTGTCTTGATTTTGTAGAATCCCGCGAAAGAACCTATTTCTGGTTTAAATCATAGACTTGTAAAATCCGTGACAATGGAAACATCCCGGTATTAGTAAATTGCATTTTCGGATCTATTTTACGGTTTATTCTTGGTTTTGTAAAATCTCGTGAAAGAAACTATTTCTTGGTTTAAACCATAGAATTGTAAAATCCGTAATGATGGAACCATCTTGAGAAGAAGAAAGTGTAATTCGGATCTTACTTGATGCCGGTGCTACGGTTTACGCTCAAAGAAGGGATAAAAGGGTGTACTTCATGAATTGGGTGTGTGTTTGGATATTCGTCATGGCGCTTTGGTTATTACATGGTTTTACGGGTTATGTGCTTCTAACCATGGTCGGGATGAAACCATTATCGAGTTCACTTCAATCGTCAAAGGAGGCTAGAATTGAGCTTTTAACCGTAAGATGTGACAACGGAGTTAATTAACTATTATTTATTTGAAGTTGAAGTGAATTATCACGGCGAGTGTACTTAGTATCCGAAGGTATCGGGAAGGTTGGATGCGATTCTTCGAGATCCTTGTTCGAGCTTTTTCTAAAATGAAGACTTGGAAATCTAGTTATTTTTGGGAGTTTTTCCTTTTACCACGTGGGGAATTGGGCTTTGTTTGCCACAAAATAACTATCATTTTAAGGAGTTACGTTGTAGTGCTCAAAGGTCACATTCAATTGTGGATTTTCAAAAGGTAATGTACGTCTTATACTTGATGGTTGGTTGGGTGAAGAGTATAGAGTACATAGAGAGTACTTAGAGATGCTAATGGAAATCGGCACCTCTTTGTTACATATGTGCAAGTTTAAGTCACGAGTTCGGGTAGTTTACTTGTGGTCAAATTCATCATATTGGGTTCTCTCCATCACCGTCACAACCAAGAGTCTACCGAATGATAATGGTTGATTACATGTTTTGCCAAGAGATGATGAAAAGAGAGAGATTATGACGTATGAACACAACAGTTCATGCCTCGTACTCTAAAGAAAAGAAAAGTGTACGTTTCAGTGCGCTTTATCTTATAAAGAAAAGAAATCTTCTTATGACGTATGAACACAACAGTTCATGCCTCGTTCTTGAAATAAAAGAAAAGTGTACGCTTCAGTGCGCTTTATCTTCTGAAGAAGAGAAATCTTCTTATTATGACCATTCTCATCAACATACTTCATACTTTTTCCATGCGCTTGACCATCAAGTGAACCGGCTACCACCGATTGTTTTCTCATTCCACTTGCTCGATTATAATGAAGATGGCGACATCATGTGCTAATTTTATGGAGAGAAGTGTGAATAGAACATTCGGATGATTTTCACTTATTTAATCAAGAATGGCAACTCCGTATGCAATTCTTGAGGGAGAAGAAGTGTGAATTTTTGCATTGTTGATTGATATTTGAGAATATAAATGGTCATACGGCTCTAAACTCATGTAAGAACCGAGCCTCTTCTTATCGGGTCATCTTCACATGGAGTTTTTCTTCTAAGAGCCGTTGGTTGACATCTTCACCGGATTGATGAGTTTATCGACAAAGTGCTCCCGGTTAATGCTTCACGATACATCAACATGATGATTCCGAACGATCTCTCCGTTTTGTTTGATGTGATTGGTAGTTTGGTGTTACCATCTTGTGTGTTCGCTATGCCCGATTCTTTGATTTCCTTGATGAACATCTTTATGTTCTTGTTTGATTAGGAGGATTTTAGTTAAGGGATTTGCAAGATGTAAGGTAATTGGGATGCTTTTTGGTGGGGCGCTTTTGGTGTGAGTTGAAGATGTTAACTATCTATTCCCCAACCGCACAATCTTGAAGAAGGTTGAGTCTACATCTGCTTCTACATTTTCGCTACATGTTAGAAGACTAAAGGCGATTTGCATTTAACGATCTAAAGACTTCTTCTTAATCGGGCATCTATCAAATAGATTGTCGGTTTAGGGAGAGCACTAATTGGGAGAGAGTTATAAGTCGATTCAATCCCCAATTAGACTTGCTCATATTCTTTAGCGTTGACTCCTCGAGACGTTGTTATTGACTATTTCACGTCTTGGACATTTGACACAAGTTGATTACTTAAGAGTTAATCATTTATCACTTATTTGAGATTGAAGTTGACTTTCACAAAGGCGTGTTCTTATTTGATAACTTGCTCGGGCTTAAGAATTTGAGTTGAAGACTTGGTTTATCTAGTTACCGCAATGAGGTGGATGGTTGAAGACCGGTTAACTATCACTATTAGAGTTACTTTGTTTTACTCAGGTGTCACACGATATGACGGTGTGGATAATCGCAAGAGGTGTTAATGTCTCATACTTTGCTTGAGTAGTGAGTACTTAGAGATTTGCTTGAACCATAAATTCTCGACACCGCTCTTCCATCATTAGTGCAAGCTTAAGATACAAATGTGGGAAGTTGACTTCAGCCAAGTATGGTATATCGGGTTTTTCTTCTTCGGTCACTTCAAATTGTCTACATAAGGGTTGATAAAATAGTCGAGTGAGTCTTCAAGATGTTGATTCTCACAAGAGTTCAAGTGTTCTTCTCATAAAGATTTCAAGTATTTGGGCTTATACTATGTTGTCGACTCAAGTGTCAAACCAACAAGGGTAAGGAGATAAGCACCTAAACGCGAGTAAACTTGATGAACTTAATACTTCTAAGTAATTGAAGATACCCCGGAAGACAAATGTTATTACCGCAGAGGAACTCAAGGTTTGACTCATGACGAGTAAACTAGATGAACTTAATTCTTCTAAGTTATTGAAGATATCCCGGGAAAACAAATGTCATGACCGCAAAGAAACTCAAGGTTTTACTCATCAAGGCGTTTAGTGTTAGTATTTCATCTACGTGGGGGAAGTGATGTTAGAAAAAGTTTCTGAAGATAAAAGAGGTACACAAGTGCAACATATTCAGGGGAGATAAATGTGTAACATGAGGGAGGTGTTATCGTTATTCTTTCGGTGGGAATGTGTGTACTTGGATTCTTGAGCTTCATACGATCATCGTGGAAGAAAAATGTGAACATGGGAAGGTGTCTTCATTCCCCATGATGTGTATTCGGAGAGCTTTTGGGTATTGGTGTACTTGGTTCTTGAGCTTCATACATGATCATCAGGGAAGAAAAATGTGAACATGGGGAGGTGTTTTTCATTCCCCTCATGATGTGTATTTGGGAGAGTTCTTGAGCATTATACAAAGAGGCTAACTGCATCAATTCAACTACTTGGTGGAATTGTTCTCTTGACACCTTTTGGAATGGATTGCTTCAGACTTCAGTAGAAATGAAATATGAGAAGAAATTTAAAGAGTGGGATGATACGTTGCTGTTCTTGTTGATGATATAACCCCGAACAAAGAATCTAGATTATCGTTATTAAAAGGAGCAGCGGGATTTATGATAATGGTGTGCTTCTATGTGCACCTGGCTAAGGCAAGCTTGAAATAGAGCTTGAATCTGCTCATCTAGTGGATTTTCGGTTGGGAAGCGCAAAGTCTCACTTTCAGATGGTTCAATTTCTTTCTATTCAAGAGCCCTTGGAAGCTTTGGTGGTGAATGTTTAAAAGATGATAACTTCTATCTTCTACAACGGGTCATTCGATATCCTTATCTCAGATCGTGATCATCATCTTCTTATACTATATCATCATCTCTATCTTTGTATATATTTTTCTAAAAGCAAAATACAAAAATATAAAACCAAAGAAACCAAATACAAAAATAGAAAACCAACAAAAGAAAATAGAAAATTATAAAATCAACAAAAAAACCCCATAAAATCGGAAAATTTCAAAAATACCAAAAATATATTTTTCTATGACATGTCTTCCGTATCGATAACATCTGCGGTCTTAGAAATATCATTCAATAATGGCACGGACCATAGATGAAGTTCGAGCGAAGGTGTAAATATTCTTTTTCAAACATGTCTCTATACAATGGCTTACGCTATTTCGATCAGAACCCGGCTTCAAAATATGGCTTGCGCTTACTTGGACCGTGACTGCGCTTAAACCATGGCTTGCTATCATTTCAGATAGCAACCCGCCTTAAAAGGAAGGAAAGTGCTACGCTTAAACGTTTTTCACAAATATCATGCACTTATCCTAAAACACTTTGAGGAAAGTATGTCAAGGATCATTGTTCCTACACAAATGTTTTTCCGTCTAAAATTCTTCTAAAAATATTTGTTGTTTTCCATAAATGGTGGTAGAATGAGTTGCTTTAACAACAATCGCTTTGTAGTTTTTATTAATCGCAAACTCAAACAATGACTTCAAAGACTTTTAAACTTTTCACAAATTGAGTCATTGATTGAGGGATAATGTTTTCAAATCTATATCATCTAATGGGCATTCTTAATTATCCTAATATGCTTAATTAAAAATGATGTTAACCTATGTTGAAGGACTAGGTGCCTAGGATATGATTGCTAGGATTAGATGATTAGAGTTTGATGTACACATTATTCCATACATTTATATGATTTGATTGATATGTTACATTGACTTTTATTAATCGATTGTCGTTGGGTGATGTCGACCACCATATATCTGTGTGTTCACTAACGATGCGGTATATTGGTATATAATAATGTTCCCGATCCGGATCCCACAATTGAAGATGATTGGATGCCGAAAGGAAAGGGTAACTATATATTGGGTTGACAAATGAAGAAACGGAGCTTAATTGGACTTCTATGGAGAGTTGGCATAAATGCAACGTAAGAGGTCTCACTTCATCGCAGATGGTTTTCTTAAGTGATTGAAGAAACGGAGCTTAATTTGACCTCGGTTGGCATTCAAAATGCAACGTAAAAGAAGTCTCACCGCATCGCAGATGGTTTTCTTCCAAACCCTCAAAGAACAAAAAACGGAAGCTTCTCATCCACCTAACGTATCTTTGTGCGGGGATAATAGTGATGATACCATTTTTCTAAAACTTTGAATAAAATTGTTTTGAAAATGGAAAAATATTGTTTTGAAAATAAATTGACTAAAATTTGAAAATCACCGGACTTCTTTTTAACAAAACCTAAGTCACTCAATTATTGACTTGTCATGGATCGAGGGGAGAGTGATTTAAAATAAAATATTTTCAAACAATATTTCTTCACAAAAGTTCCGGATTGTACGTTAAATGTGGTGATCTAAAGATTTAATGTTATGTCATGGTATGATTTTTCTTTAGAATCAAGGTCTTTCAAAATGAAATTTTTCTGCTCTTGTTTGATTGTGAAATTGTTTTGTTTTACTTAAAAGATCTCTTAAAACTATCATACCGACACTAACAATCTTTAATGTCTTATAATGGTCCTTATCCGTCATCTTTCAAAATTGAATCTTGCCACGCCTTTCCCAAATTTTTCTAAATGATTTAAATCGGTTGGGATCACAAATCTCAAATGGTTTGATATTTCGATCGGGTAGAGATCGTGATTTAAATCTCAAATATGTTTTAAATGGAATTAATTTTAGTCCTTCAGCACTCCGCCTCCATGTGCCAAACGATTTCAAATACACAATGCACATGTTGAGGAGGAGGATTTATCAAAAACAAGATGAGTATTTGTAACACCCCGAAAATCTTAATGACGCTGAAGACTAATTCGGTGTTACTTGAATGGAGATCATAGTCAATAATTATAGAAAACGACTCAAAAGAGACGTTTTATTAAAATAGTTATCATTCATCGAAAACTCATAGTTTGTTACAAAATATTGTAAATAGATCAAGTGTTTTCCCCAAAAGAAAGATCATGAGTTTGAAAGAAATGATAACTTTTATGTTTTACACCACCGATAAGCCTTGCCATGCCCGCTCCGCACCTTGGTCATAATCTTCACCGATTACCGAGATAACATGCTTAAAAGGTCAACAAAATGTTGAGTGAAGTCCATAGGTTTAAAATAAGTTGAACACAAGTATAAGATCATGATCATTGTAAACTAACAATATCATAAGAAAATATCACAGATTATTATGCGCTAAGCTCATGAAACCAAAACTCAACTGCATACACACGAATTACCAATTATAATGTAAATATGCCCCAAAGGAGGTAATAGCCAATTACCTAAAGAAATTCGATATGGTGCGCCCGGTTATTTCTCTATAACCGAAACGGGTTCGTTATTCCCCATAGTACTATTCACGATATCTCGTTCACTCGCGGTGACTAATGGTTCATGATCGGGGACTTGTGGCTAACAACTTAAGCGGTACTAATAATCAAAAGATCAAGCATTTATGAAAAACCCTTGTGTTCTAGTTTAGAGCATGTATCTCCTCATGGGTTTATAAAATAAAGTAAAAGCGAGGCTATGAACTCACCTTGATAATAATGCACACGCAAAATAGATCAAGCACAATGTAGCGGAGGTTCCAACTCGAAACCTAAAATGATGAGATGGCGAATCTCGATACATGAGCATTTTGGTTCATGACCAAAATAATAGAGCATTGAATATTCTTATTCAATAGATCATTGGATTGTCCAATCCAATAGTGTGCGATCGTGATTAACGTTTTAAGTTAATTTTCATGCTACATTGCCTTAATTAGTGATCCTCACTTACGCATAAGTGAAATGTTCCCCCGTTGTGATCTTAATAGATTTGTTGAGTATTTTAACGTATTGAAATAAATTCCCCGTGTGTTTTATCGGACTTGATATATATATAATTATAATCTTATAATATATATATATATATATATATATATATATATATATATATATATATATAAGTAATACATTTACCGTTATCCGAAATAAAATACTCATAAGATCAAAATACTTGTTTTTACGAAGTTATTATGGGTTTATAAGTTTTTCTAAACTTTTCCCGAATTTACACTTTTTACCCTCGAGTTACAAAAAGTACAAGTTTAGTCCCTATGCTTTTAGAAAATGACACTTTGTACCCAAAAATATCTCATGCTTAAAGTTTTCGGATTTGACACTTTTAGTCCCTCGGTAAAAACTGATTTTTACAAAGTTAACTTTTATTACACTTTAAAACATTTACTTATTTAGTTATAAAGTTATTGATAGTGTAGGGGTATATGTTGCCAAACTGTGAAAGTTGTAAAATAAAAAGAAGAAAAAGCGCCATAGGGTGGGTTTCGAACTCGTGACCTCCCGTTTAACACCATACGCTCCTAACCAACTGAGCTAGACTCTTTATGTGTCTTAATCCTTCGTTACATGCTATATATTGTGAGGTTTCTGTACTATATTTTGTGTATATGGCTACCGAATGTCGAGTTACATGCATGATTCCTTTTCTTGTTTCCATTTCTTCTTCTTCTTCTCAAGTAGTTAAGTATTTTAGTTTTTATTATGTCTATGTTTTCCACAAGGTGGTGAGCTTATATGTTCGGCTTATTACAAATAAGCTCGAAAGAAAAGCTCTTGGCTTCCTTGTACTGAAGTGGGTTTAAGTTATACGTGTGACATATACTCGTGATGACGTAAAATGATATCGAAAATGAATGTGAGATGGTTCTAGCGAAACTTACCACACTCACTGGAGTGGAGATGTTACGTGAAATGAGTGAACGTGTCGGAAGAACTCGAGTACTCCTTGTTCTCCTTATAACTTGTTACCCGAATCCTATTTTACCCAAGTCTCCTAGTTGCTAATAACCCAAAACTCTTTGCTTTTCTTCCTTCTTCTTGCTCGATGAAAAAAATAGGAAATGATATGTAGTGGCGTTTTAGTTGGGAGAAGTGTTTGTGTTTGAGTTGTTTAAATAGCCAAAAGCTAGTATGGCTTTTATTCTATTTAATCTTTGTAGCTTCTAAACTTTCCAAGTAAACTAAGGTAACTTGTGAACTTGGTTGAGCATGCTCCCATTCGGCTGATGTTTAGGACATGTACATGGACTTGTCTAGTCATGTTGGTCATGACAAACCTAATATCTTTTGGGTTAAGAGGTCAAAAGGTGGTCAAGGATATTTAGAGTATTTAAATACTTGTTTAGGGTGGCTATGCATGGGTTTTGTCTCCTCTTTATGCATTCATACGCAAGGGTATTGACTTAGGATTCTTAGTGGAGATGTATTTGACTCTCATGCTTGGTTTCTTGTTTCTCACATTTTTGGTCAAGTTTTTGACGTACAGAAAGAATGAAAACCAAGAAAATGAAATCTCATTTGTCACTAACTTTCATTTGAAAGGTATTGGTACTTTGGGCTAGTAAAACAAATCGACAAGGGCCCAAGAAAATGTTTCGTTGGGCTTTGTGGGTGTTGGGCTCGGGGTACAACCGGCAAAGGCCCAAAATAAAATGGATATGGTGTTGGGCTAGGTGAGTTGGACGCGGCCCAAATAAAAATATAGCGTGGGCTTGGCCCGGTTACAAGGCCCATTTACGTGTCGGGTTCGAGTGGTGAAAAGTCCAATGAGTTCCGAGGCCCAATACGAATTTTATATATCTTTGTTATTTTTAAATTCGTAATTTTTACAAATTTTACGTATTCGTTACATATTTTAAGGTTATCGGGATAGTGGGAAATTTATTTAGATCACAACGGTATATTTATGAACGCCGAGTCATGTTGATCATGCATATGCCAAATGATATGCAAAAGTGATGTTCGAAAATTTCATGATGAAATAGATCGTGATCAATTCTTGATTAAACGTTAAGTACATTGAAATTTTCCGGGAGCTTACGAGATTTAAATCTCAAAGGGTTTGATATTTTGATCGGGGAGAATTTGTGATTTAATAATGAAATTTGATAAAAGTTGATCGTTTTGATTCGGTTGTGCAGTCGCTCTCTCATATGTGCTAAACGCTTTGAATCTCGAAGCATATATTGAGGGGAGCATTTTAAACGAAAAGAAACTATCGAGGTGCAAATGCTTTTATGTTTTAACATAATGTACCTTGATTGAGTTTTCAAATGGTTTTCTTAATGGATTTTGTGATTGTGGATGTGCTTCAAAAGAACTCTTGCCTCTATGTGATAAAATGTTTTAAAATATCCTATGCACATATTGAGGGGGAGAATTTTACCAAGAAAATCAAATGGCTTTTTCGTATGAAAATTGTGATCAAAGAAAATATTTCAAAGTCCTCTTGCCTCCATGTGCCAAACAATTTCTAAATCACACGCACATGTTGAGGGGGAGGTTTTCTAAATGATCAAAACTATTAAGGTACAATATGCTTTGATCTCGTATCACAAGTACCTTGATTGTTTTTCCAAATTATTTTTCAATTGGTTTCATGATGGAAAGAACAATACCAAAAGACCGACCAATTTGCTTTATGCATGGAGTTATAAGGATGGTTAGGTTAGGTATTCGTTCCCACGATCCGCCGTAACCGGAGGGATCTACCGAGGACAATCCACTAGATAGTGTAGAGTCCTTAGGTATATTGAAAAAAGGAGAAAAGTGAGGAATGGGAAGAGTGCATCGAGACCGAGCTAGTATCGAATAAACCCAACAAGGTTCTAGTTATGAAGTCTCGTAAGCATTGAAGGGTTGAAGAATGAAAAGAAATGAATGATGAAAGGGTGAAAAGAAATAGCCCTCCATCAATTCAACCTTAGGGCGTAAACCGGGTTCAATTCATATGCTACCGGTGGTTACTAAGGTAACACGGTATTGAAGACAAGACATCATGGACCCAAAGATGCACTTTGCTAAACTTCCCAAACCACTCAAGTTCCTCTTGAAAGGGCTTGTTTCATTTTCACGGGAACCTACATAATCTATCGACTTTCTCTTAGAGATTGTTGATATTGAAGAAGGAGACCCTCTCCTAGTCTCCCAAAAGGACAAAAATGCACTATTGAGTCTAGAGCCAAGAGATCATCCACAATATCTCGTTAGGACACTAAATTCTTGAAGATTGGCTTTTTCACACAATGTGGAAAGTAAGTATATATTAAGAGTCCCACGATTATCCTTGTGGTATTGCCGTAACATCCGAGTGATATGTAAAAATATTCACAATGAAGATGGAAATCCTTCAGAGCCAACATCTAACAAGCTCTTGGTGGGTGACATGTGAAATCTTGCAAAGATCAAGCTTGTGACAACGGATAGAAACGATGGGAGATTCATTCTTGAATCAACCTTGGTCCAGAATGGAATTGACGAATACTTTTGGAAAAACCGTTCGATGTGCAAACCTTCTTTTCTCTAGCACGTCGAATGTGTATTCATTTCAAATTCAAAAGTATATCGATTGAAAAATACTTTTAGAAAAACCGCTCGATGTGCGAATCTCTTCTTTTCGCTAGCACGTCGAATGTGTACTTATTCTCTAATACAAAAGTATTTTGATTGAAAATTGATCTTTCTCATAAAACCTTCGTTGTATTGCAAAACTCTTTCTTCAAGCAATACGCGATTGTTTTCAAATCAATTTTCATCAATCGGTGAATCTCAATTTGTCGGTTCACTCACTCCGTGTTGCCTTCTTTGAGACGTTCCGGTTTGAGAACAATAGAACAGTGCGAAACCCTGTCAAGGAGATTCTTAGGAATCCTACCGATCATAGGCGTGCTTGTACTTATCAACGGGGAACCGTGGGCGTGTACCTCAATTCAACGAAAGTGATCAAAGACACTTTCGCACTTTATTGCTAATCGTCAGATGCGGTACACCCGATGATTGCGGTGATCGAATTGAGGAGTCAATCCAAAGCCGCATGTTCACAACAACCACACTTAATTGAAGAAATCATGGTGGTGCATATCTACATAACACGGTTCGATATTTTTATACTATGCTTCGCTACTGCGCCGCAAATATCATGAACCAAGAAGGCTTCCGCTACTCGATGGAAAGATGTCATGATTCAAAAGTGTGAGCATGTCGGTCCAAAAGTCACAACTTCACATGATGGCAACACAATAAAGGGTGATCCGAGATTTCTTGTGGTGATGATCTCAATGAAAGCTCAAGATCATCAAAGATGTGGATCGGTTCAAAGACCTCCACTCAAAGTACAAAACTATGCGGACTTTGAAGAATCGCTACAAAAGCACAAAGATTGCGGAAATGAAGAATTCAAGTCTCGAGCTCAAGAACAAAGTCAAGAATAGAATGCTAGGATTTGAAATGTAAAACATGGGGTAACCTCCTTAGGGAGATTGTTAGGAATTAGAAAATTCCTTAGTGAAGAGTCGGTCACCCCAAATGTTATCTAGCTTAAGTTAGCTCGTAGGTATTGTTCTTTTAAATATAACGATCCTACAAGATCTTTGTAGAATCAGGACAACTTTGTGTGTTTGAAATTATTTAGTTGGTTTTTTTTCGTTTTCCTAATTTTTTAATAGTTTAATATGGCTTGTGATGATGCTTCTCCTTTTGGGGGAAGTAATACTGCTAGTGAAGCTAGTAAACTAATTTTTGGGGATGAACTTTTTCTACACCCTTATGATACTAATGGCACTCCTATTTTTCCTATAAAACTGAGTGGTACTGAAAATTATAATGTATGGAGTATCTCCATGACTATTGCTTTACAAAATAAGAAAAACTTGGTTTTATCAATAGAAAGTGTATTAGACCAACTGATAATTCTTTGGCTAATCAATGAGATATGTGTAATTCTGTTGTGCTTTCTTGGATCATTGGGTCTATCTCACAAGAACTATGGGGCAAATCCTTTCTAAAAATCCAAAGGATGCGTGGGATGAACTCAAGAAAACTTATGATAAAGTGAATGGTAGTATCATATTCGGTTTGTATCATCAAATTAATTCACTTAGACAAAATGGTTATGAAGTTTCTGATTATTATTAAAAATAAATTCTTTGTGGAAGCAGTATGATGCTATGGTTAAACTTCCTAATTGCACTTGTGCTGGTGCAAATATTTAAAGAGTCATGACCAGTTAATCAGATTAATGCAATTTTTAATGGGTCTTGATGATGCATATATGACACTTAGAAGTAATATTCTGACTACTGAGCCATTACCAGATGTTAAAACTGCTTTTTCTTTAATTGTTAGAGAAGAATCTCATAAAAAATAAGTTTTAACAAATGTATCTTCTAAAATTTAGATATCTTCTTTTGCTTCAAAAATTATGGATAACAGGCCTAGAGTTCTTAAAAATCCTTTTGTTACTTGTGAGAATTGTGGTTTCACAGGAAACACAATTGACAAATTCTTCAAAATTATTGGTTTTCCTGACAGTTTTAATAAGAAAAAACCTGCCAACAAAAAGTCTTTCAATAGCAATTCAGTTGCCAATGGTAATGGTAGTAGTGATAGTTCTCAGAATAATGCTTCCTTACCATTTTCTCCTGATCAAATTATGAAACTTATGAGTCTTATAAGTGATAAAACAGGCTCTGGCAGTGTTCAGGCTTATATTTCAGGTATAGATTTTCTATCTCTCTTAAGTAGATTTAAAACTTTTGAGGAGTTTAAAAAATGGATTATAGATTCTTGTGCTAATCAATATATGGTTCTTTCTGAGAATCTTCATGGTTCTGTTGTTGATATCAATGATTTAAATCTCACTGTTGAACATCCTAATGGGAGTTTTGCTAAAATTAAAAAAGTTGGAACTCTTAAACTTAATGATAATATTACTTTTTATGATGTATTGTTAGTACCAGAATACAGTGTTAATCTCATCTCTATCTATAAACTTGCTAGAGATAGCAAGTTGTTTATTGGGTTTGATGAAAATAAATGGTATATTCAAGGCTTGGCCAACATGACAAGCATGGGGACTGGTAGTCAGTCTGATGGCTTATATTTTTTTGATAACAAAAGCTTTAATAGTAATAAAACTGGACATAAATTTTTTTCTTGTTCTTTATCTAGATATACTTGGCATCACAGACTTGGTCATCCTGCTGACCAAGTTTTAAACCTGCTTAGTAAAGATCTTAACATTAATAATAATGAGGCTTTAACTCCCTGTGAAATTTGTCACAAGGCTAAATAAACTAGAGAGCCATTTCCTATTAGTGATCATAAGACCACTAATATTGGAGATGTTGTTCATCTTGATGTCCGGGTCCTTATAGGATTACCGATGGCGATGGCTTTAGATTTTTCTCACTATTGTTGATGATGTGTTTAGAGATGTTTGGGTTTATTTGTTAAAACCAAATATGAAGTTGGTAAATATATGATAAAATTTAAAACATACGTTTTTAGGGGTCATTTAAGCCCTAAATCGACACATTTTATATCCGTTACTACTTAAAATTGTCCCTTTTTACATTTTAGGTCTTTTGGGAGCAAAATGCTAGAATGAAGCATATTTAGACGAAAAGGAGCAAAAACATGAAGAAAACGACAAAGTCAAGATCCAAGGCTGTTTTATGCACCTGACGGCGTCCCATCCCAAAGGGCGACGCCGTCACTAAGAATGTTTTCTAATAAAATATCGAGCGACGTCTCAGATGTGATTTTGGTTATACTTCATGATGACGTCAAGCGTTAATTATGGAAGGCGTCACTCTTTATTTTACACCAGATGGCCAAGACTCATTCCAAGACGATGTCCTTTATGAAGCCAGATGGCGTCACACTTCCTCAAGTGACGCCGTCCCAATGATGACTAGTCGTAAACGAAACCCTATTGACGGCGACCAGAAGGCATCACCATCAAAAGGTAACGCCGTCACACTTGTAAATCTATATATAAACTTCGATGTTTCTGCATTTAAAGAGTAGTATTTTGGAGAGAAAACCCTAATTCGTGTAAGGTCTGACTTGGGCAGTATTTTAGGGTTCCATACCCTTCTAGACACTCAAAGATAAGTTTGTTAATCTATTATATCACCATGTTTATCCTATGTTCAATTGCTTGTGTTTGTGTATGCTTATCTATCATGGGTAGCTAAATTATTATTGTGTTTATTTATATCTATGAAACCTAGTCGTTAATTATTGTTAGGTTGTCTCCTATTTTAATTGGTAGACGCTAGAGTTAGGAAAACTGGCTTCTTCTTTAATTGTTGCGAGCTTGAACGTCCTAAATAATAAAAAGCTTGAGAGTGCACTTGAGCCATCGTTGTGTTTATTGTGTGAGTTGTAGCTTTAGGATAATAGAGTATTCGGGGGAGATACTATGGTACTTGGCGATCCCAGATAGTCTAGAGGAGAGTTACAATTCATAGAACTAGGGAATTAGGCACCCCCTATGACTAACACGGAATACAACGCACAAATTAAGATAAGGATATGACAATTCGACCAACCAATAAGAGATAACTAGGGAGTAAGAACATCTAAGTAAACACGCTTTTAATTATCATTAGAACACACCAATCAATCCATAGCTTTTATCCTTTTCATTAATTAGTAGTTAAAATTTATAGAAGTACCCCCCACTCCTAAACCCCAAAGATATTTACTTGTTCTCTAAAAAATATAAAAAAGCTAAAAAGAATCATCCTCAACCTCACCTTCTCGTCATACATCTCTACCTAGAATCTCTATTTCCCTAGAGAACGATCAACCCCCTAGGCTTACCCATACTACACTGCAACGATTAGGTACACTGCATAGTGGGTTGTAAAGCTTGCTCGTAGGAAAGGAAGTCTATCGACCCCGAACCTCCCATCAAGTTTTTGGTGCTGCTTCCGGGGAATATAATAGCTAGTTAGGTTTCTATCTCGATAGGTTTACTCGCTTGATTCCTATCAAGTGAGATTTTTCTTTATTTTTCTTAGCTTTATCGTAGTCTATCACTCTTCTTTGTGTTTTTGTTCGTATCCTTATCAATTTCATCATGGAAGGTGATAATCTACCCAATCAACCACCACTCGACCCGCCAAGAGGCCGTACTCTTGGTGAATACTCTGCACCGAGCCATCAAGGCTATAGGAACATCATTGAGCTCCTTCATCAAGCTCAAACTACTCCCTATGATCCGACACCATCCGGTTGGTGCTAAGCGAATGTGCATTCCATGGACTTCATTCCAAGATCCTAATCGACATCTCAAGGATTTCCTTAAAATCGTTGACTCCATTGACCTTGATGCTACCACTCGGGAGACCACGCAATCGCGTCTCTTCTAATTCTCTACGAGACCAAGCTAGTAATTGGCTTGAGCGACTTCCCGCAGGATCCATCTCAAGTTGGGATGATCTCATCACCCGTTTCCTCGCCTAAATTTTCCCACCAGGGAGAACTACCAAGCTTAGGAATGACATCTTGATGTTCCAACAACGTCAAGACAAAACCCTTTATGAGGCGTGGACTCGATTCAAGGACTTACTCCACAAAGTCCCTCACCATGGCATTGATCTTTGGCTCCAATTCTAAATTTCTATGATCATGTCAATTTCCTCACAAAGCGATCCATTGACCTAGCGGCCAGCGAAAGACTTAGCAATCTCAATGCAGAAGAGTTATGGAATATCATTGAAGAATTCTCCTGTCGATCTTATGAAAATGGTAGTCATTCTCATGGAACTCCAGATAGCACGGTTAAGGCCTTATCGGTACCTTGTAGTTCTTCTAACATCACCAAAGAACAACTTTGTGCTCTTGAAGAATGAATTGATTATTTAGTTAAAAGACAAAAGAAAGTGCCTGGACAAACTCCTCGATCACCGGTCAACTTAGCTACCTCAACCGGTAACTCAATACCCCTCTCTAAATCGCCTAGTCGTGAGAGAAACCCCATTTCCCTAAAACACTTCCGTTATCCCTCACCGCAACCACTTTCACCTAGCTTCAAAACACAAATGAGAGAATACATGGCGGCTCATTCGGAAAGGTTAGCTAAATTCAAGGTAGAAGTTTATAAACAAATAGAATAGATGCAGGAGAAGATGACAGAGATGATGAACTTAGTAAAAGAGTACACTAGAATGAAGGTTCCCCGAAAAGGTGCTAGTAAGAGAAGATGACAGCACTACCCCCCACTGTGTTTGTTAACGTCCTTTCCATTATTCGTGATAAAAAGATCACAAAACAAACTAGTGTTTGGAGGAGGTAGTTGAGGATAAGGATACGGGGACTAAAGAGATGAGCATGGATTGTAAGGATGAGGGAAATGCTAAGGAATTAGATAAACCTAAGATTGTAGGGCACTACCTTAAACATGGAGTCAATAAGAAAACCATTGTTAGCCTAGTGAACAATTTTAACTAGAATGATGTTCTTAGGAAAACCTTCTTAGGTGAAATAAAGGAGGAAAATACGATACTATGCCTATGGGACCTTTGTACGAGGCAATTCTTAAGAAACCAAGAGCTAAGAAATAGGAAATTTGTGGGAACTTCATAATACCATGTAGTATTGGTGACTTAGAGAATATAAAGGGCTTAGGCGACCAAGGATCCGATGTAAGCATAATGCCATTATCAATCTATAATCAATTGACTAAGTAGAAACCAACTACCCTTAGCCAATCATTCATATGTTTACCCTTTAGGAGTAGCGGAGGATGTGTTGATTGAGGTTGCAAGTAGCATCTATCCAGTGGATTTTGCGATTGTGGATATTGAGGAAGATGAAAACATGCCCCTCATCCTTGGAACACCTTTCTTAGCCACCGCCAAAGCAACAATCAAATACGGTGAAGGTGTTATGGTACTTAAAAGTGGTAAAAGCAAAGTGAGGATACCTATAGCCCCAAAACATCCTCTGAAATTTAAGGAGAAGAGGCGGAATGATCATGACTCACAAGTTCACAATAGCATTGTTAGGAGGAAAATTGTTGAATAGGAGGAGAATGTTAGGGAATACAAGGACAAAGAGGTTGAATTAGGAGAATGGAAACGTGATAAACACATAATCGGACATAACTACGATAGGAAAATATCTTACAAGCACCATCATGAGGGAAATAATGATAATAATACTAAAGGACGTGACCAAGAAACCAAGAGTCCTAAAGATTTCGAGAAAGGAGAGAAGGTGCTCTTGTATAATTCAAGATTAAAACCACCCAAAGGACTATGTAAGCCTAAATGGTGTGGCCCTTATACGTGAAAGGGCAAAAAGAAGTGGAACCATTGTGTTACTCGAAAACAATGGAAAGAAATTCACGGTAAACATACGACATGTGAAACACTATCAAATCAATGGTAATGACCTAATTAATCAAAAAGATTATGGTAGTAAAGTCACGTAGGGTATGAATTCGAGTCTAGCTACAAAACTCATAAATAAAGAAAAGAGCTTCTTGGGAGGCAACCCAAGTTTAATTGTTTGCTTGTTTTGTTTTAACTTTTATTTATGTGTTTATATATATTTTTCATTATTTCTTAATTCTCATGTTTAGATTATTTTGTGAAAATGCTTTATTTTGTTTTTAACCTCATCATAATTGCATATAAAGGTATTTTACAAAAGATAAGTGTAGGGAAGGTCACATATGTTTTTTAGAACTTGCATGAACATGAGATTAGTAATAATTGAAATTGTATATATTTGTGTGTTTTTTTTTAGTCAAATGCTTGTGTCGAGTCATAATGGATGTTTTACAGGAATTTTGCCAGGTCCTTAAAGAAGTAATTTTTCAAGAATTTTTCCGGAAAACGCAGCAGACCCTTTTTGTCAGAACAACCTAACGGCGTCGAGACTAAAGCCCGACGGCGTCAGGAAATGTATCAACATATTCAAATTTTCATTTTCTGTCTAACTTGTAATTTTTGGAAACTTCTAAATCTTAATTTTCTAGAAAATCTGCAAACATCCATTCCACAAGCATTATATCTTACTCACTTTCTAGTTTAGTTTTGTTTTTCATATATATAGTTTATACTGCCGATTTTACGTGAGGTTTCGTTTCGTTTTCTTATAAGTTTTCAGGTTATATTAGACAACAAGAAGAAGTACATGATGGAAGCAACACTTATTACTTGCTCATTCTTCTTGGAGGAGGATTTAACCGCAACTTCATATATATCCCACCGAGCTAATCAGCGGAATACTAGTTTCTTTCTCTTTTATTAACTTCCTTTATCATAACTTTGATACTTTTGGGGAGCATTGGGGACAATGTTCGGTCTAGGTGTAGAGAGGAAGAATAAAGCGAGAACTTAGAAACTATCCACTTACTTGATTTTGGTCTTGTCCTTAGTAAATTGTGTAATAAACTATGAAAAATATTTGTTAGGGTAATTTTAGCACCAAATTTAAAATTTTTATGGCATTTATGTGTAAAACTTTAGTCTTAATAAAGCGTCTCATGGATAGGAATTATATGACTAGCACAAAACCGTATACCACTCAAATTCCACCCAAAAATGCAAGGTTCGCCCATAGATATTTAGGAATAAAAGAATTCATCTTTAATACTTAGTGAGTGTACCGATAGTATAATAGATTCTAGAGCTTGTTTTGTGATGTATTCCAAGATCGCTAGTGAGACTACATTCGTGTAGTTAGGATAAATTAAATGATAAGAGGCATTAGGATAACCCTTGTTTTAAACACAGTAATTTAATTATGTCATCCTCATCGGTTGACTAATTTTCCCCACACCCTTGCGATGTACTCATCTTTAGTACACAATACCCCTAGTTAACCCCTCAGAGCCTATCTTTTCGCGGTTCTCGTGATGTTTCGGTTTCTGGAATATAAATAAAGTGCATTGTTTACAACCCACCCCCAAATGTTACGCCCAAATCGCCTTAGCCTACCTTGTATGCACTCATCTTTAGTGCATTATTGTAATCATTGTTTAAACCTTTAGTTCAATTATCTAGTTGCTTGCATGGTTGCTAAGTCGAGTCATATCCGTTGTATACAGTTTTGGAACGATTGGGACTCGTGGGTTAAAGTAATATTTTATGGAGTAACGGGAAAGAACGATAAATTCAAATTCCATTTGTCTACGTAATTAAGTATTCCAAGTGTTTTGATTTTTTCAAATCGGGTCAATTATTGTTAGTGAAATAAAAACTCAAGTGTAGGGATGCTCCTATAAATCCCTTTATTTTGATGTTATCGTAGAGGATGGTAGAGTAAAAAGGTATGAAAAAAAATCGGAAAAAAAGAGAAAAAGTGAAGTCAAAAAAGAAAACAAAACATACGGGCTACCACCATTCTACATCTATCTTTATGTTTATGTTTTTAAGTTTATGTCTTTTGATTTTGTTTCAACTTATTATCTAGTGTTAGTAAGTCGAGTCTTGGCTTAGCAATGCCGCGTTTTACATTTCTTGTAACATAAGATTTTTGAATTGCCACCACTAAATATCCCCTTATCCAACAAAACCCTTTATTTCCCTACCCGAAGTCTAACATTATAACCCTTTGTAACGACCTCTTAGATAGTTATTCCTAGGTGCTTACGCCAAAGCGGTGGAGGTTTGATCAATTCTCAAGCCTATGGTAATCTATGTACTATGACACGTAGTGAGTGTTTATCTTCCATTTCCTTACATGTTATATTCGATATACACCGAGAGATGAGAGAATCCAAACACCAATTGTGAGGTGCTAGTATATTATTTTCGTGCTTGTTTTGGCTATTGTGGCGCTTGTACTTGTTGTAAACTATTTTAAACCAATGCTAAATGACCCATAACTTATAAATTGATTGGCCAAAATCACATTTTCTTTAGGACAATCAAATTCCACGTATAGGGATATTTGATAAGGATTTAAAACATACGTTTTATGGGGTAATTTAAGCCCTAATCGACACATTTTATATCCGTTAATACTTAAAATGATTCCTTTTCACATTTTAGGTCTTTTGGAAGCAAAATCTTTGGAATGAAGCATATTTAGACAAAAGGAGCAAAAACAAAAGAAAACGACAAAGTCAAGATTCAAGGTCGTTTTATGCACTGACGTCGTCCCATCCCAAAGGGCGACGCCGTTGCTAAGAAGGTTTTCTAATAAAATATCAAGCGACGTCTCAGACGTGATTTTGGTTCTACAACATGACGACGTCAAGCGTGAATTATGGAAGGCGTCACTCTTTATTTTACACCAGACGACCAAGACTCATTCCAAGACGAAGTCCTTTACGAAGCCAGATGGAATCACACTTCCTCAAGTGACGTCGTCCCAATGATGACTTGTCACAAACGAAACCCTAATGACGGCGACCAGAAGGCGTCACCATTAAAAGGCGACTTTGTCGCACTTGTAAATCTATATATAGACTTCGATTTTTCTGCATTTAAAGAGTAGCATTTTGGAGAGCAAACCCTAATTCGTATAGCTCTACTTGGGCGATATTTTAGGGTTCCATACCCTTCTATACACTCAAAGATAAGTTTGTTAATCCAATATAGCACCATGTTTATCCTATGTTCAATTGTTTGTGTGTGTGCATGCTTATCTATCATGAGTAGCTAAATTATTATTGTGTTTGCTTAGATCTATGAAACCTAGTTGTTGATTATTGTTAGCTTGTCTTTTGTTTTAATTGGTAGATGCTAGAGTAAGGAAAACGGCTTCTTCTTTAATTGTTGCGAACTTTAACGTCCTAAATAGTAAAAAGCTTGAGAGTGCACTTAAGCCATTGTTGTGTTTATTGTGCGAGTTGTAGCTTTAGGATAATAAAGTATTCGAGGAAATGCTATGCTACTTAGCGATCCCGGATAGTCTAGAGGAGATTACAAGTGATAGAACTAGGGAATTAGGCACCCTTATAAGAGATAACTAGGGAGTAAGAACATCTAAGTAAACACACTTTTAATTATCATAAGAACACACCAATCAATCCATAGCTTTTGTCATTTTCATTAACTAGTTTTTAGTTTGATTTATTAGTAGTTAAAATTGGTAGAAGTACCACCCCCCACTCCTAAACCTCGAGATATTTACTTGTTTTCTAAAAAATATAAAAAAGATAAAAAGTATCATCCTCAACCTCACCTTCTCATCATACATCTCTACCTAGCATCTCTATTACCCTAGAGAACGATCAACCCCCTAGGCTTACACATACTACACTGCAATGATTAGTTACACTGCCTAGTGGGTTGTAAAGCTTGCTCGTAGGAAAGGAAATCTTTCGACCTCGAACCTCCAATCAATATATCATATCTTTCTATAACATGTTGCAAAATCGGTTATGTGTTAATGTTAATGTTTTTCGGAGTGATAATGGGCCGAGTTTGTTAATCATAATCTTCAAAGTTTTATTGATTCTAAAGGTATCTTGCATCAAACCTCATGTTCTTATACACCACAACAAAATGGTGTAGCGAGAAAAGGAAACACGAGACACTGTTAAATTTTGCTAGGTCTCTTCTTTTTTGGGAGCAATTCCTCTATACTTACGGGTGATTTTATTCTTCTTTGCTCATTTAATCAATAGACTTCCTTCTTCTGTTCTTAAAGGTAAATCTCCTTTTTAAGTTCTGTTTGGTTTCAAACCTTCTTTAGAAAATCTGAGATGTTTTGGTTGTCTTTGCTTTGCAAATATCCTTAACAAGTCAGATAATTTTAGTAGCAGAGCCACAAAAAGTGTTCTCCTTGGCTATGCTATAGAAAAAAAAGGCTTATAAACTTTTTTCTTTGGAAAATAAACACGTGTTTTATTCAAAAGATGTAAGATTTTATGAAAATATCTTTCCTTATAAAATGAATAAAGCGAAGATGTCTTCAAACTGATTATGGGGTCTTGATCACTTAAACTTTTTGATACTCCTTATACTTCCATAATCTATCCAATGATGATGATGATGATTACCATCCTAATAATGATGCTTGCTAGGTTCCCATTTATGTAACACAAGCATCAATATAAGAAATGAGATAAGAGAATGATCGGTTGAACAAACCAAAACAATACGCGTAGGATTTAGAGAAAAGTTATGCGTGAGTATTGAAGTGAAATGAACAACCAACCTTCATAGAAGGTTTACATGGGTATTTATAGGAAGGAACTAGGGCAACATGCAAGTTCCTTCCTTTCCCTTATTGGGCTTTGCATAGGCTCATGGGCTTTTTACATGAGCCTAGCCTTGATACTAACATAAAGCCATAATTAAGCTAACTATTACATATTAATTACCAACACTTGAATTCTAGTTTAGGAGTGATTCCAACTATCTCTCCCTAAATGTTAGTGATTGATGATAAAAATGTTGTAGGTGCTGATGTAATAGTTGCTTTGACGTCTTCTGACATTCTTCTTTCTTGTGAGAAGAAGTGCCTTGATTCGAACAATTTCCCCAGTGTAGAGAAATTGTTTTCTTTGAAGTATTCTGTTTTGACGTCTTCATTATCTTTGTTCTTTGGTCTTTGTTCTTTGTGATGGTAGTGATAGTATGTTGTAGTTATGCGCATCGGTCCGCCGTTGCTCGGTGTCTCCACATCTTTCTCCAACATGCTCACCCGTTCTTTAACATTGGTTTCGATCGATGTAGTTATCTTAGTGTTTGAACTTAGTAGAATCTTTGACTTTCACGAAGAATCATTACGAATTTGTGTTGCCTTTTGAGAGAACTTCAATTAGTGATGTTGTAGGTATGAGCATATGGAGAATCGCACGATCTTTTCCACCGAAAGCATCCATAAAAGAAAACATAAAACATGGGTTAGAAATAATCCAATGTTTACAAGTTTGAACTTCGAGAGTGTTAACGACATAGTGTGAAAACACAACTCTAATTCTCACAAAGGCTATTCCTAAGCTGGAGTCCCATAAGTGAGATAACGCGATGTCTGCAAGTACACCTCAGTTCGGATGAGTCGAGGTACAACGAAGCATCACCTCACGAATGTAGACCGTTTGAGACACACTAAGCGTAATCCATGGGGAGTTACCGAAGTGACTGTTTGTCGGGGCTATTTGATGTTGACCGGCGGGAGTTTCCATTCAATCACTGAAGATCACATTTGTGAACTTCTCATAAATGTTCTCGACAGATTGCTAAGATCTGTGTATGACTCGATATTGTATCACTTGCGTCCTTATTGATGAACAACAAGTGATGAGATGTCAAGAGTACCTAAGAGATCTTTTGATGAATCTTGTGGCTCTAGACTCAATAGTGCGCATTGGTTTTCGGGCGGAGACTAAGGAGAGGGTCTCCTTCATAAATATCGACAATCTCTAAGAGAAGCCGATAGTTTACGTAGGGTTCCCCGTGAGAATGAAACAAGCACATTGAGAGAAACTTGAGTGGCTAAGAAGGTTTAGTGCATGCGTCCTTTGGGTCCATGATGACTTTTAATCTTCAATACCGGTGTCATCAAGTGACAACCAAGAGTATATGAGTTGAACTCGATTATACGCCTATGTTGAATAATCTAGAGGCTATTTCTTTTCACCCTTTTCTTTACTTTTCCTTTTAATTCTTCAACTCCTTCTTTCTCCGATTCTCATTTTCTCCTTTTAATAATCAAACCTAAGGACTTCTAATGCTAACTATTGGTGGTATCCTTGGGTAGATCCCTCCGGCTCTGGCGGATCATAAGATGGTTATTCCTAACCTTAGTCACCTTATAACTCCATGACTAACCTATGTTGCCATAAAACCAATTTCATGAAAATCTCTCAAAGTGGTTATGAGTAAAAGCATTTAATACAACTGTTGAGAGTTTAAGATTTTGCAGAAATACTCCCCCTCCACACGTGCTTAAGTATTTTGGCAGAAATCTGCACGGTGAGAGAAGAGCGCGCACTTTTGAATTGATCAACTCATGATAGAGAATTCCCTGCGAGACACGGTTACGTTGCATAGTTAAAGAGATACATTGTCAGCTTTTAGGTGACAACTAGCTCTAATAACTACCTTGAAGGTGTGGACAAACCTCGAAAGGTCATCAAACCCTTCAAAGTTCATGACTACCAAGAGTTTTCTCGAATGGTACATTCTACTAGGACAAGTCCTTTGCGAGACACGTTTACATCACTAGCGAACTAGCTTGAAATTATTACCCGTCCCGAACATTTAAGATCTCGTCAATTCATTGGTTAAGTCTTTTTAGCACGACAATTCATTTGCAAATCACAACATATTTCTTATCACATAATTTTTCTCCCCCTCAAAAATGGCATATAAATGTTATTTTTGACGAAATTTGATATCGAATATGTCAATTTCGAGTTTTGTGGGAAGAGTACCACGAAGAACAATTTTGTGACAAAGTTTTTAAGCAAATACTCCCCCTCAACAAGTGATATTAACTTTTGAGGTTTTGAAAATCATAAGGGGAAGTACTCGTCCTTTTGAGCAAAAATTTGAATAGCTAAAGTTTTGATAAGTTTTACTCAAAAGTAAGAAGCTTTTGCTCCTTTTATAAGGATTATGGCACCGAAGCGTACCACATGGTCCTTTCATTACAAGTACGGGTTGTACACTGTTATGTGTGTACAAGCTATAGTCAGATTAAAAAACATACATCCAAATCAATATAATAATGAAACAAGTCAAGGGGTACCAGGAGAATCCGTTAGTCCAGCAATAACTCTAGGAATGCGTTCTGGATGTTGATAGCCTATGAGAGATATGCTTGGATGACCACCTATGAAGCTTTCCAAAGTTCTTATCTGGTCCCTTCTGAACAACCTTTCATCAATCCGCGTGATGATCTTCTTAACATCCATTTTATCCCTTGAATTACATCTCTTCTTCGACCCTATGCCTTCATGAATCTCCTTTAACCGATAAGCTAAGCCGTCCCTGACTTTCTTCAGTGTATGATCCCCAAACTGTAGGCTCAGTTGGGTTGATGGTAACAGTGAAGGGCGTTGATCTGATTGTTTGTTTGGCCAACTGTCTGAGATTCAGATAGAGTTGTCTGGTGAACATCTCTTTTGTCATTCCTGGGACGACGTCGAGAAGAAACTTGTGAGTATATTTTCTAGTCATTTCTCTATTTCCTTTGGAAATATCCTTTGAAAGCTTCTAGATATGCTCCCTTTCACTCAACATCTCGTTTATCCCGTCTTGTAGAAGATTGATCCTGTCGTGAGTTGATTCGGTTTTTGTTGGTCACGTCTTTCTTCCCGACTTGTCGGCGGCTTTGACAATCTTTGTCTTAGCTTGGGATATCCAAGAGTCGGTTGGTTTCTTTACTGACTTGGATGCGGATCTGGTTGTGCCTTTGGATGGTGGTGGAGAAGAGTGAGAAGATGAATCTAATGATGATGAGACATGAGGAGGCTCGGGGTCTTTAGGTGGCTTAGAAGTTAATTCCTTGGAACGTACTGGACTATCTAGAAGAAAATCATCATAATCAACTTCGTCATCTTTTCCAGATTTAGCCATTTCTTCAGCCTTAATCCTGGCTTCTTCATCTGCTTGAGCTTGAGTTTCTTTTTTTTGCTTTTTCTTTAGCTGCAACCTCAGCATCTTCATCAAGAATTTTCTCAGACTTCTCCTTTTCCGGTTCCTCAAAGTTATAGGTGATAGTATCCTCCAGTTGCCTTTGTTGTTGTTCGTGGGTGGTGGTACCAGTTCCCTTCTCGGGTTGATTAACCGCATCGGAAACTGGTGTGGATAGTGCACCACCACTTGACCCTCCGGGGCCACGAGTTTGTTCACGGGTAAATTCACAGGCGGCATGTTGGAGTCTTAGATTCTTGACTTTTTCCTATAGTCTTTGTCAGTGGTTCTTCATCCGAGCTCTCTTCTTCCTTTGGCTCCATAGCGGGGTTTTACCTTTATCGACCTTAGGACTTAGAGGTTTTGCTTCACAAAGTATCATCAATTGGAGTTTGAGTAGATGACCTCTTCAACCGTTTGATTTCCTTTGAGTCCTCGTCCTTGATTGTGGTTCGTGGTTTGGGAATAGGGATTGCCTTCTTTGATGGAACTTTCCTTTTACGGGAAGGACTCCTCTTTGGTTACCTTCTAGTACTCCCTGTGCTCGCTATACTTCCTGTACTTCCTCTTCTGGTCTTCCTAACCGGTGTACCAGATGATTTTTCAACCATGAATCCCACTTTTCCTAGTGCAACTGCTTCCAGATATCGTGTGTACGAATAAAGTCCTTTTTTAACATCAGTGAGAAGAATATCTGGCAACACTACACCTTGTTTCTTCGTAGTTGATTCTTTGAATCTTACCACGTTGAGTGTGGGTTCAAGTAGCACGGAGTGATGTTTGGGATCTTCAAGTCTTTGGGAATATCGAGTTGGTTTCAATAATCCTTTGAATCAACAATTTTGTATATTTGATATAGGAATCTTGGTGCGGGCCTTTTCGAGTGCGTCATCATGTCATCGCAGATCAAAGCGACATATTCAATGTGTTTCATGTTGACCATGCCCCAAAAGATTTAAAGTTTCATGAGCTTTGGGTGCTCATATCCACTGTCACGTCCGGATACTGATTTAGCAATCATGATGCATAGTGTTCTCCATGGTTGAGGATGTTCATGAGATCTACTGAGGAGTGCTTGGTGATAACCCCATCAGCTTCATCATAGCCGATGTCGAACATGAATTAGAGAACGACCTCTTCGGTAGGAGTAGCAGAGAAGTCAGTAGGCTCGACAGTTGGTAGAAGAAGAACAACTTTCAAATCTGCAGGAGTGACTGTGACTTGTTTGTTGTTCAATGTCACGGTCACAGCACTTTGACCTTCGACCTTTTGAATTGTGTTCCAGAATTGATGAATGTAGATCTCCGGCACAGTAGCAGAATTCGTGAGCATATTCTGGTAAGGGTGAGTCTTCAGAATATCCACGGCAATCAGACAGGAAGACTCGGAATATGCGAAGTTATCAAAGTCGACTCTGAGATTATTCATCACAATCTTCGTTGGGTAACCATTGGGAAAGATGTCTTCAATAGTGAGAACATTTGGTGCATCCACATTTTCCATTTGAACGTCCATATCGTGATCTGAAAGAAATTTAGCCAAGCGAACCAAAATATCGAAAGACATTATGTTAGTCAAAAGTTGATTTTATTGCTATTTATTTAATATGATATGTTAACGAATGTTACGTGTCCAATGTCACTTGTTAGTCCAATAGTCCAAAGACGTCGTGATAAGTTTCGTGAGTTGATTAATTTTGAGTTTTAAAGTCCAAGTTTTCACTTATTTTCACAACTTATTAAACATTTAAGCTTATTAGTGACATTTTGGTTTCGTGACATTATGATTTAGTTATTTACAAGTTTGCACGCGTAACAATTCATAAATTTTGGTTAAAATTAGGCTTAGGCGTGGGTTTTGCAAGCTTATGCGTAAGCAATGAACCATATGCGTGGTTATAAGCTTATGCATAGGATCTAGACATCGCATAAGAAATGTTACGTGTGTAGGAGACAGAGGGCCTTAAGCATAGAGCTTATGCGTGGCGTATATGGGAGCTTCTGCGTAAGGCTTACTCGTGAAGAGTGAACCTTATGCGTAAAGCTTCTCATTTACGCATATCCTTCACGAGGATCTGGCGTGGTCCCTTTGTAGAACCTTACGGCGTAAAGGTTACGCGTGAAGATTTCTCTTACACATAGCATTCTGCGCGTGGGTGATCCTTATGCGTAGAAGCTCAATTAACCTTGATTACGAATTTTCAAGCGTAATAATTAAAATAAATGAACCACAACACCACCATTAACACCATATTCAATCCTTTTCAACACACATGAAGTCTTAATCAATACGGTTTACGCGTTGGGCGCTTCGCGTAAAACTTAAACCCTAAATATTCAAGAATTACGAATAAGGAATCTAGCCATTGAAATGCACCAAATTATTTACGGGATATCTAAGAGGGCATATGAGTTATCTTAAACAAGTTTTAACATTAAAACCTTCATGAATCAAGAAAACCTAATTCGTATGAACATGAACCCTTAATCTTAATTTTCATAAAATTGATGTTTACGGGTATGTATCAAGCACGATTTTGGTCAATTAAACATGTTAAGAACATAACACACCCATCTTTTAACCGAAACACTCTCATTTGAAAATGCCCAATCCAGCGTATAAACCCTAATTTTGAAAATGGTCAATTCGTGTTTACGGGTGGATTTATTTGATAGAAATGGTATTAGAGTGATCATTTAAGCATTTTAACACAACCAATTTATCAAGAAACACCCAAATGATGATTTTGTGTTCATAGCATACGCTTAGAACACAAAGATCAATCAAACAAAAAATCCATCCGTTGGATGTTTATGATTTTAAAAACCTATGTTTGTAAACACCTTAGGATCATATAAACACTTACAAATCAAGAATTTAAAGCAAGGATTGATGGATTGAATCTTAAGCGTAGATATTGGTAGTTGGAGAAGTAAATGTATGAAGTTAATATTTTTGAAAGATTAGGTGAGGTATTTTGTTAAAAAATACTTTGAGCATTTGACAATTACAGTCCCTCCACCTTAACCATTTTCATCCAACGCCCATAACTTCCATTTTGGTTACCAAACGTATGATTTTTTAAAGGAAACATGACGACGCTCCCCCTTGACTTAAGAAATAATGAAATTTTATAAATTTTGGCCCGGGAAGTGTCAGTAAACCAGAAATGTGACCACCATTATTAAAGAAACAACCGGGATGAGGTAACATGCAAGTACAAGGTTTTATGAAACCGAAAAATATTTACGTTCTCCCCCTCAACACTTGACCAAGAAAAATACTGAATTTTGAAAGATTAAAGTGTTGACGGAAGATTTGTACTTACAATGTTGAAAGAATTTTGGATAGAAGAATATTTTTGAATTTTATTAGATTTTATATTTTTGTATTTTGTTTTTGAAAATATTTACAAAAGAGGTTTTGGTGTTTGACTGGTTTCAAGAATGTTTTAAAAGTTCATCCAGTTCATCTGCAGTCAAACACCGCATACCAATCCGGTGGACCAACTCATTAAACCTAGCAGGGGCTAAGGCTTTGGTGAGAAGATTTGCCAGTTGGTATTCAGTACCCACAAAGTATAATTCAACGGTACCCTTTTCCATGTGCTCTTTGATGAAATGATATCGAAGATCGATGTGCTTTGATTTTGAATGTTGAACAAAGTTGCACGAGATCGCAATAGCACTTCGATTGTCGCAGTACATCGGGATTCTGTCAAATATGTAACCATAGTCTTTGAGTTGTGTTCTCATCCAAATGACTTGAGCACAACACGCGACATAGATACATATTTTGCTTCATTGAAGGCAATGATGTACGATCCTACTTCTTTGATTGCCATGACACGGTTTATCACCAAGAAATTGTAATGCTCACAAGTACTTTTCGTGAATCTAAGCATCCTGCGTGATCGGCGTCGAAAAAGCTATTATTTCAAAACCGAAATCCTTGAATACGGATCCCCAAGTTAATGGTTCCTTGATGTATCGGAGGATTCTTTTAGCCTCGTAGAGGTGGGTTTCAGTTAGTGCGGACCGATAGCGGGAGCAAAGATATACGGAAAAATAATATCGAGCCTACTTGTCGTTAGATACATGAGAGACCCAATAATACTTTGGTATTTGGTAGGGTCAACCAATTTCCCATGCAAATCGTCTAGTTTCTTGGTGTGTGCCATTGGGGTGGCATAGGTATCACAACTTGTCATTCCATGTTTGTTTAAAATTTCAAGGGCATATTTGGGTGACTTAGAAAATACTACGGGGTGATTGATGAACTTGTAGTCCTAGAAAGAATGTAAGTTCACCCATCATGGACATTTCAAAATATTTTTCATTAGTTTTAAAAGCTTTTGAGTAATTTAGATGTGTTGACCCAAAATGATGTCATCCACATAAATTTGAACAATTAAAATGTGTGCCCGTGATCTTGTATGAAAAGTGTAGGGTCGACCGAACCTTTGACGAAATTATTAGCGATCGAAAAGGATGATAACTTATCATACCACGCTTGAGGGATTGTTTGAGACCGTAGAGAGCCTTCTTCGTTTGTAGACATGATTAGGGAACTCGGATCAACGAATCCTTCCGGGCCGCTAACATAGACCGTTTCTTCGGTTGTCCATTGAGAAAAGCGGTTTGACATCCATCTTAAAGACTGTGATGTTCATGTGAGCCGCAAATGTCGGAAAAATCCGTACGACCTCAAGGCGAGCAACCGGGCGAATGATTCTTCAAAGTAAATACCTCTTCCTGTCTATAACCCTTAGACACCGGACGTGACTTATTTACGATTCGGTTCCTTGACATCAATTTGTTTTCCAAATCCATTTGAGACCAATGACGAAGGCCCTGTTGGTCTTTCAACCAATTCCCATACTTGAAGCGTTTAAACGATTGAGTTCTTCTTGCATGGATTCAATCCGGTTATCTTTTGTCATTGCATCTTTAATGTTTTAGGTTGATTAGCGGAGCGGTGAGTGCATATATGTAGTGTTCACCGTCTGTGTGAAGACGTTGTCTTATTCTGATGGTTGATTCGGGTTACCAATAATGTTTTCAAGAGGATGGTCTTTCGTCCAGCGATGTGTGGAAGGTTGATGTTGATATAAATTCTCTGATTGGGAGGATTCAAATGGCTTGTGGATGATTTCGCAACATCGGATGTGGCAATTTCATTAGCAAGCGGGTTGAAGAACGCATTTGGATGATAATGCGGTGGGGTACTTCATTGTTCGAACATCATCACCGGTTCAACGTCGTTGGATGCGGTTTGTTTAACTTGTTGTTGTAGAATCAATGGTGGTGCTTCCTCAACAATGTTGTTGTAGCAGTGTATCGGTATTGGATTTTGATCGGGTTGAGCGGCGAAAACATTGGATACACACAGTGCACGTTCATCAATATCATCACTAAGCGGAGGAGCAAATAGTCGTTCCATTTGACGTCGAGTTAGTTGTAAACTAGGTTCGGTGATGATGGGGTTTGAGGAAGTTTAAGCTGTTATGACCGGGTTCCAAGTGTTATGCTCATGATAAGGTTTTAAAATGTATCTTTTGAGGGTCGTTTAAGCCCTTATTTGATCACTTTTGTATCCGTTATTACTTAATATCGTTCCTTTTCACTTTTTAGGTATCTTGAAGGCAAAATCTTTGGAATGACACTTATTCGCAGACGAAAAGCGCGAATATCTGAAGAAAATGGCCAAAGTCAAGAATCGAGACACTCAGTCTTTGGGCCGAAGGTGACGGCGTCATCTGCTGCTTCATGACGCCGTCGTGCATATTTTGACGACTCAAGAGCCAAATTGCTAATTATCAAGTGACGCATCGGGTTTTAAAGAGTAGGCGTCACAACTCGGGCGCCTAGATTTGATCCGGACGGCATCGGAAGATAAAGCCGACGGTGTCACAACCATAAGGTGACGCCGCCACAAGTACAACATGCATCTTGTAAAGTAGGCGATCTTGTTTAGCCATAACTTTTGCATACGAACTCGGTTTAAGTGATTCAAAAGCCCACGCGACCGGAATGAGAAAATATCTGATTTGGTGAAAAAGGTCGCGACGTCGTCATTCTATAAGTGTGACGCCGTCACTCTTTGACTACGAAGATCCGCTATAAATAGAACATTATAACTTCACTTTTTGTAAGCCCTAAACCCTAAGTCCGATTTTGGGGTTTAGGTAGGTGTTTTTCGACAACTTAAAGGGTTTCAAACACACTATAAACATCGTGTAATGGTTTGTTTGTTAATCCAATCCATGGTATGTCTTCAATTATTATGATTGTTGCTTGCTCTTCATTAATTATGCTTGGCTAATTCACCTAGTGTTTGCTTATGATTGTATGAAACTTGTATGTAATTAATTAGATCTTATTGATTTCTTAGTGATGCTTGTGTCTATCTTCATCATTAGGGGTGTGACAATTTCAATGAGTCTAATTGGTTTAATTTATAATTCTTGCATCCTACTGTCGCTTGTTTGATTGGTTGTCTCTTATCTTAATTGTAATTGGCTTAGGAGTGCGACTAGGCTATCGTTGTGTTTAATACTTGACAAATCTTTGATAGTTTATGAATGACTTAGTGGATTTCGTTTACTAAACCCCAAGATAACCTCAAAGTTAGTTTATGAATGACTTAGTGGATTTCGTTTACTACACTTAAAGGTGACTTCAAAGAGTTAGGGAATGCTCACCTTACGACCTTAGAAAACACAACGCGTTAAGGATAAGGACGTGACAATTCAATCATCAATAGGACGTGACAATTCAGTAGGTAGAATTGGATAGCTAGCAAGGAGTAATACATCATAAGTAGATACGCTTCACGTTACTGGTAGACCCCTAATTTAGTTAGTACCTTTTGGGATAGTTGACTAGCAACTAATTCCACCCTCCCCTTCAAAACCGAGATTAATTCATAAAATATAAAAATTCAAAAATAATCATCCCTTACCTTTAGACTTAAATCGACATACACTTCAGCCTAACGACACTATTCCCATAGAGAACGATATCAATACCCGTGGCTTACCCTAATACTACACTACAATGATTAGGTTCATTGCCTAGGGTGTTGAAAAACTTGCTCGACGAAAAGGAAGTTCCTTTGACCCCGAACAATGCGTGTAGCGTTATCAAGTTTTTGCACATTGTCGGGAATAGTTATTGCTTATGCTTGATTTCTATCTCGTTTAGGTCTACTCACAAGATTCCTATCAAGTGAGATTTTTCTTTTATTAGCTTCCTTGTAGTCTATCCCCTTCTTTGTGCCTTTGTTCGTAAAACTCATCCATTGACTCTTCCGTTCACCATTATGGAGAACGCGAATCCACTATATCCGCGATTAGGTTTTCATAAAAATTATGATATTACTAAAGCGGATTATTCAAGATAATGGGAAGAAAGTAACCAAGTCCATAAACCTTTTGAGGGTTTCACCATTCCATCAAGCCCACAAAATACCTCATCTAGTGAAACCTATGCTTCGTTTGAGCCTTCACCTAGGATAGACTTTCGTGAACAACCTCCGTGTTTAGAAACTATGTTTATTGAGGCCCTTAGGAGAACCGACCAAATTTGTGAAAATATTATGGTAGCAACCACGCATTAAACCATAAGTTGGATCAAGTACTAGATTTGGTTTCATCACGACTGAGGAAATAATACATGACGAGCATATAGATGATGTAGATGTGATTGAGGATAAGGTGAAAAGTCTAGACCCACAAGGTATCCCACAAGTCCCACCATTATTTAAGGCATACACACCGCGTGACTTACCCTAAGTAGTAGAAGTGACTTTAGGAATCCCGATGGAGGTGGAACATTTGAACCAAACGCAACTAGAGAATATAGGTTTGAATACTTGTAGTCTCGATCTTACTCTTAGTTCTAGGGAATTTCCTAGTGTTGATGAACCGGAACCTCAATCTTTACTTCCATCTTTAGATATACATCTAGGAGACAAAGAGGAACCGACCCACCCATCAACCAATTTAGTCCGGTAGTTTTAGGATGAAGGAAGCCATTCACACACCCCTTCATCTCACGTGGCATATTTCCACCCTAAGGGTGTGTATCGCTACTATCACCCGCACTTAAACTTAAGTGTAGGAAAACTTCCCTTTATCTGTTAAATAAGGGTAGAGTCGGGCTCGTGACTCGAACAAAAAAAAGCGCTTCTTGGGAGGCAACCCATGTGTATTTGTTTTTTATTTTTATTTGTGTATCGTATATCTTTTATTGATTGTTTATTCTCATGTTTGAATTTGTAAAAATGCTTTATTTTGACTTTAACCTCGTCTTAATTATATATAAAGGTATTTTACATAAGGGATAAGTGTAGGGAGGATTACACACATTTTCAAAAGAAATGTAAACATGAGAATTACAATTATTTAAAAGATATACATGTGTGTTTGTTCGAGTCAAATGCTTGTATCGAGTCATAATGGATGTTTTGTAGGAAATTTTTCCAGTTTTAAAGATAAAAATTTTCCGAATTTTTTCCGGAAAATCGCGGATCGGTTCATGTCATGATAAAGCGACGCGTCCGGATCGCAACTGACAGCGTTAGGAGGAGTAAACGACTTCTAACTTTTTCTCGTTTCGTGCTACTTATAAATTTTTGGAATTTTCGGTCTTAATTTTCCGAAAATCTGCAAACAACCATTCTACAAACATTATATCTTATTTAAGTCTGGAATTACATCTTGTTGTGATTTTTCTTTGTTCGGTTTGATGCGTTGGGTCATTTGTTTTCTTCAAGTGTGCAGGTTTAATTTATCAAGAAGAAAATACATAAGATGAAAAGGAGCTTTTCACGCAAACATTCTTCTTGAAGAAAGATGTAACCACCACTTCACACGGATCCTACCGAGCTAATAAGGGGAGTACTAGTTTCTTTCGTTTTTAATTACCTTCCATTATCATAGCTTTGATACTTTCGGGAACATTGGGGACAATGTTCGGTTTAAATGTAGGAGGAAAATAAAACGAACTTTGAAACTATGATTATCCTTGAATATTTGCTTTGTCCAATTGCATTTGTGTAATAAACCATGAGAAAATGTCGGTTAGGGTAATTTTGGCACCAAATTTAAAATTTTCATGACATATAGGAGTGGACCATTAGTCTTAACAAAAGCGTCTCACGGATAGAAAGTTATATGACTAGCAAAAACCCTTTACCAATTAAATTCCACCCAAAATGTGAGGATCGCCCTTAGATTAGTATGAATTAAAGCATTCATCTTTAATGCTTAGTGTGTGAACCGGTAGTATATTAGATTCTAGAACTTGTTTTGTGATGCATCCCGAGATCGCTAGTAAGACTACACTTGTGTAGTTAGGAATAACTAAATGATAAGAGGCATTAGGATAACCCTTGTTTGATACCCGTAATATAATTACTTCTTCCACATCGGTTGAGTAATTCCCCACACCTTTGCGTTGTACTTATTAACCCCTCGAGCCTATCCTTTTCGCGGTTCTCGTGATGTTTCGGTTTCGAATATCAATGAAAACATTATTTACACCCCACCCCAAATGTACACCCAAATCGCCTTAGCCTACCTTGTATGCACTCACTTTTAGTGCATTATTGTTATCACCCTAAACCCTTAGTTCAATTATCTAGTTGCTTGCATAAGTTGCTAAGTCGAGTCATATCCTTTGTATACAGTTTTGGGACGATTGGGACTCATGGGAAAAGTTAAAGTTTATGAAATAACGGGAAGGGAACGTTAAATTTAAATTCCCTTTATTTGCGTAATAATGTACTCCAAGTGTTTTAATCTTTTCAATTCGGGTCAAATTAGTGTTAGAGTAATCAAAACTCAAGTGTAGGGATGTGCCTATAAATCCCTATCATTTTGATGTTATCGTAGAGGATGGTAGAGTAAAAGTGTGTGAAAAAAAAAATCGAAAAAAATAGAAAAGAAAAAAAAAGTGTTGAAAAAAAAAAAAAAAAACATACGGGCTACCATCCTACATCTATCCTTTAAATTTATGTTTGTGTGTTTCAGTTATCTAGAGTTTAGAGTGTCGAGTCTTGGCTTAGCAACGCCATTCTTCGTATGCTTGTAACATAAAGATTTTGACTTGCCATGTTAGCCTTGATTATTTTTATTAGAAGTGATGGTCATTCACGATTAGGAACTTTGTAATGTGTGTTAGATATCGTGATAGAATAGTCAACGGGCTCGTGGATTGGGCTAAGCTAATTGGGCATCGATTAAGTTAAGCTAACCTTGTCTAGTTCGTGAAACCCAAGCCCAATCCAAGTCCATCTCAAGGCCCATGGCCAAGCCTTAGGGCATCATCCTCTCTTACTATAAATACCCCTCAAGTATGTCATTTGAGGGGTGTGCTTGAAAGTGTGTGTGTGTGTGTTTTTCATTGAAGCAATATACAACTTATTGTTTTCATCTTTCTTCTCTCTACCTCTCTAAACATATACACGAATTCATACATCAAGTCACCAAGTTCTTCTCTTAATCTTTCTCTTTATTTACGCATAACAGTTTGGGTTTAACGTGGTATTCTTGTGGTAAAGGTTGTTATTTGTGATAAGGTATAAGTGATAAAGGGTATAACAATTGGTATCAATCGCTAACAATGGTTTAGGAGTGTTTGTGGTTGTTTTGAAGTGTTGGTCTTTATTCTGGCGTATAAGCTCACGTTAGTCAATATTGTGACGCTTAAAGCTTTCATTTTTCACCAAAAATTCAAGATTCTTGTGGTTTAAGGTTTATTTGGTGTTAAAGTTTTAGTTTTCGCAAAAGTTTCAAGCTTTACGGGTTTAGAGACGTTTTTAAACTCGTATTTGGTTCATTGGTCATTTCTACTCGTAACTTTTCTAAGCACTTTGGGTGAAAAAAGTCAACATTTTTGTGTTATTGGAGTGTTTTTAAGGATATCTGTGCAAGCAAGATCATTTGAATCGTTGGAAATTTCTTACGAGTAGAAGTCAAAAAGTCAAAACCCTAGTTTTCTACTCGTAACTTTTCTAAGCACTTTGGGTGAAAAAGGTCAACATTTTTGGGTTATTCGAGTGTTTTTACGGATATCTGTGCAAGCGAAATTGTTTGAATCATTGGAAATTTTTTACGAGTAGGTCAAAACCCTAGTTCTACTCGTAAGAAAGTCAACTACTCATAAGTTTTCTACTCGTAACTTTTTGGTGAAGAATCTTGAGCTATAACGGTGACTCGATGCTTCCCTCACTTGGATAAGTGTGTGGAACACTTCGACTTGTGGATATCCCTTACTGTTTGTGACGGTGTAAAGGATTTTGGTTCTTAACCATAGTTTACGCATAAGCTAAAAGCTTACGAGTAACTCTACGCATAACTTCACAATTACGCGTAAGGTTTACGAGTAACTTTTGTCTACGCATAAGCAGGTTACGCATAAGATACTTTCTCGCATAAGATCCTCGCCTAAGGAATCCTCACGCCTAAGCTTCCTCGCATAAGATCCTACGCCTAAGCCATCCTACTGTGAATCGCATCCTACTCGTAACTACATCCTACTCGTAACCATATCCTACTTGTAACTTTTGTTCTCTCGCCTAAGCCCATATCCTACTCGTAACTTCTT